>VWZV01015433.1:364627-398291 GCA_013397155.1 Irena cyanogastra | reverse complement strand
TTTTTTGCAAAAGTAGGGGGAACAGGAAGGGAAATACCAAGTGGAAAAGGACAGAAGCACCATACAAGACTTGGGTACACTTGCTTCTAACCACAGCCTCTCAAGCACTTCGTGTAGGTGCTTGCCGTGCTCTTTAAAGCAAACATGTTACATATGCAATAGCCAAGCCCCAGAGAGTTACACATGCAATAGCCAAGCCCCAGTGTATATTGTACAGGTAATTGCTATCCATCAGCTACTTAAGGCACTGGAAATTTAAAATATAGCTGTGGTATGAAGACGGAATATCTAAATACAACACAAAATGTTTTTTTCCCTGAAGAATACTGTAGGCAGACTAGGCAGTCTAGCTAGTGCACTAGATTGTGAAACTTTCCAAAGGTTTTTTTCCTTTTGATAGAATGCAAGACAAAGAGATGTTGTGTTAGAAGCAAAAGAAAGCAACAGGAATCAATAAGCTCTTGAGAGTTTAGGAGAATAAATATTTTTATGTATATAGGAAAGTAAAGTTGTTTCAATAAAAGTTGTTTAAATTGTTTTTAAGGCAAAAGTAATAAAAAAAATTTTATGCCTTTCAGTTAAAATAATTCTTTTGTGAATTCTTCCTCAGCCAAACGGCAATAACAACAAAAGAAAGAGGATTTTATTCCTCTGAAGCAGTATTCTAGAGCAGCTACCTCCAGTCAGTCGCAGGGCATGATTTGTGGGACACAGTCAGGAAAAGGACAGAGCCAAGATGCCTTGGGAAGATACAATAGTCAAGTTAGGGTGAGAGCCTGGCCCCATTTCCCAAGGTTCTCTGCTCCCCAATGCTAATAGACCACTGCCAGTCAATCGCTGGCCACCTCGTGTTCTGGAAAGTTCTGTGCTCCCTGCTCCCTCATTGGTGCCCCTTGTAAAACCCCTCCCTGATCCTCCCCCACTGGAGTTCCCCCAGTTACCCCACCTTGGTTCCTCCCCTGCTTCCCTTTCCCATTGGATGTTCTGTACTCTTACCCCTCCTACCTCTTCTCAGTTATAACTCCTGGACCCTCCCCTGCTTGAGGGTCCCTTGCCTTTGTGCTTGTGCTCCTGGTTGCTCTGTCCCTCCTCAACCCCACCTGGACCCTCAGACCTCTCCCAATTAAACCCAGCTGGATTCAACAAGCAAGGAGCCTCTCGTGTGACTGGTGTGGCATCGGTTACTCCATCCGCGCTTGGTCGTAAGCTGGGCTGGAGGAACTGTCACACAGCCCTGGGCTCGGTGTAAGGTGGCTGGAGGAACTGTCACACAGTCCTGGGCTGGGTGTAAGGTGGCTGGAGGAACTGTCACACAGCCTCGAAGAGGAGATGCTCTGGGTGCTGCAGGCACCCTGACAGCACCTGCCCAGGGAAACCGCACGTGGCCACCCGCAATGATCCTGCCCTAGCTGCTCTGAAATTGCTCCACTCCTGTTCTAATAACCATCACAATTATTTCGTCCTTCCGGAGGTGTTTTGTTGCATGAAGTTTTTTGTGGGACCTTTGTGTGTCCGTTTCAGCCAAGGGGACTCAAACATCTATGCTTGAAGTCTTCTATAATGCTATATTGTGAAAACTCTGCTGGGCACCCAAAATCACACATGAACATGGTGAGAAACAACTCGGTGTTTGTGCTGCTGAATGCCATGTTGCCATTCCACAATAAATAGCAGAAAAGAGTGCTGAAATTCATCATCAAAATTGGAAAGGATTTCATGTTAGCATTGTCATTTTTCTCCTTGATTTTCTTCTTTTAACCAGAAAGGCTATGATTCATTCGAAATAGCTTATCTCTAAGATGAAGTGATATTGCACTATACAGTAATTTGTAAAATCTAATTAATTTTTGTACCTAGGACTATATTTTGTCACTGAATGGAAGGATAAAGTTGAACTTCAAGTCAGCTCATTCAAATCAAGAGTCACCTGCTGGATTTCTAATCAATAGGGTATAGAAATACTTTCATACCCAGTAGTCTGAGGTTGTAACCATATAAACAGGTACAAATAAATTGCTGTCAAATGTCTTGAAATTTTGCAAAACTCTTTATATATTTTTTCATTTTTAATCTCATTGACTTGCAAATTTAATAGACTTACTGGCTTGATACAGTGGGCTTGATGGCCTCTGTACTGAGATCAACTTTGAACAGTATTTAGGATTTGAGTTTCTGCAACTAAAGCTGAGACACAAATGTCTAAGTCGTCTAACCTTAGGCTTGAATCTGGCATCCACCTTGCAGTTATTGTAGAGAGGTGATTTCTCAGAAGAAAAAGAAATATTAGGGTTTATAGTAGGATGTCTGGCTAAGCTGCTGGTACCTTTGCCCCCACATCCAATCAACATATGAAGTAAAATTTTCTTAGAACTCTTCACTGGATATTGTTCTGGACTGATCTAGACTCTTAAAAGCTCCTTGAAAGAGAAGTAAAATCCAACTAATAGAGTAGAATTTCATTTCTTTAATTGTAAAATTCATTAATTTAAAAGCAAGTTGGTATCTTTAAGATGGAATTGTATCTTTAAAAGGTACAGGGGAGATTTGACTTCTAGACCATTGCAGGCTGTCATTCTGGATACCTCAGAAAGAATGTGAATCACTGGTCATAAAAATGCTTTCCAAGACCCAAGTTCACTAACTTTAAGCTCCTGTAAAACACTCAGAAATATGCAGCTATTGTGTAACATAGGAAAATATCACTTATATTCAAAGGCATGTTCCACCACAATCCAATATCCTAAGTGTCTGCAATAGGAAGGAATATTTGAAATCATATTCCCAGTATAAAGCATGTTCTTCAGTAGAGATGAGGTTCTTCCTTCCAGTTCTTCCTTCCTTCCTATCCCAGTTCTTCCTTCTTTTTTCCATTTTAACGCCTTAGCGTTTGGAGTAGTCATGACCATATAAACATAAACATCAGAAAGATGAAGAAATATAGTGTGCATAGGACAGTAAGTTTCCTTTTTCTATTTCCTGCCCTCAGCTGTAGTCTCCTGTGTTTCCCAACTACAAAAAGCACAACCAAGAGAGCTGAAGGGCAAAGTGACTTCCAGGGTCAGAAAGAACTGTGCTGGTTCACAAAGATTCAGAAGTTCTGAAACATGAAACCCTTATGAGCACAAAAAGACAATGAGCTATCTTCTTTCAGATCCCCTTGGAGATATCAACACATTAGATGCCTGTAGTTTCATGTCAGAAATTCAATTTACCAAACCAAATGTGCATATTTAGCTATATCTTTTAGTTACATGCTGTTTTCCATTAGTTTATGAACTAAACAAATTAAGAGGAAAAGAAGAAATTTCTCCTTTCCACTGCTAGCTTTTCAAAATGATGGTCTTTGGAAATTTAGGAGCCATATTCAACCTTTCAATCAAATTAATTTTCAACTAATTTTTAGACACTTGATCTTCTACAACATTAAGTTTCATTTCAATAATTGTTTTGTTTCCCTCTATTTGCCTCAAATATGAAGAATTGTCACATAATGTATTAGCCTTATTTGGTCAAACAGGGCCAAATAAACCAACCTCTTTTAATATTTCTTCATAATACAGTTGTTTCAGTGCTCTGACCACTTTACTAACCTCTTTTAGAATGTGTTCCAAATTACTGGAACATCAGAACACAGCAAAATTTTACCAATGTCTTGTAGAATGCTCATTCCCACGTCTGACCCTAAAAGTATTTCAACTACTCCACCCTTGAATTTCATGAGATTTTTCAAAGCTGTTTCATATTGATGGTTCATAGTTGTTATATGATCAGTTAAAATGGATAGGTCTCTTTCCCCTCCTTTATTTCAAGCTATTTAATTTTACTTCAGACTATAAGTGTTTGGACTAAGAGATTTTTGAACTTCATGCCATCAATTTTCGAACCCTTCGGTCAGAAAGGACATTTGACCCTTCTTGTACAGCAGTTTGGTCATCTTGGCAGTGTCAAGGGCTCCCAAATTAAAAAAAACCAGACAGACTTGTATTTGTTCATATCCTGACATTACTAATGAATGCTTGAAACAGGAACAGTCTCAGAACCAGCTTCTGAGGGATGTTATTCTTGTTAATATGCCTTTGGCATAACCCACGATAGCCTTAGACAGTTTTTCATACAGTTTGTAGCTCTTTTATCAATCCACTTAGTTTCCATCATGAATGGTAATATCATATTGAAAAACACAGCAAAATATATTTGCTTAAATTGATACAGATACACTGAATTAAATCCATCTAAGAAATGAATCATTTTAGCAGAAAAGACTTCACATTAATGAAACACTATTCACCTTTGATGATCAACATTTTAATTTATCTCACTTTACCACTTCTCAATTACTTCCATCCTTGATTGTTCTTTGTTTCAAAAGTGTGTTCTCAGTACTGAGGTCAACTTAATAGACCCATTTTTGCTTACATAATTTTTTTTACCTTTTCAGTACCATTTTTGCCTATTTTCCAGTCATCAGGTACTATCCTCCCAAAATATAAATAGCTATAAAATTTTATATACTACCATGCTTTGTACATTTAAAAGACAGAGTAGGAGGCAGAGTGCTAAGTACTTTCTAAGCTTGTATTTTGCTAACTTCTAAAAGGCATATTTACAGAACAGGGGCTGTTTTGAAATCTATATCAATATGCAAGGAGCTTTGCATAAGATCTATCTTGCATTTTGTTACTTGAAACATAACAACTCAAGCTAAATTTAGTTGTGATTAAGTCATTATCACCTCTGTAATAATACTGGAAGCATATGAAACTAAGGTACCACTGGTGGAAATCTTGCAATGAGCTGTAATCACTTCCTTTTAGGTCATATCTTTCTGTGCTGAACTAAAAATATTTTTCTAAAGGCATTGTTCTTACTGACTAAAGTACCAGAATTAGAAAATATTTCCGTTAAAAAACCTTGCATTTTCAAAAAGACATTGTAAGTTTTTTCACATTAGGCAACGTTTGTACTTAAAAAAAGTTGGTGTTTGCATTTTTTAAAGAAAAGAAAATAGATAAATAATATTTTTGTTTGGGTTTGTTGGTTTGGTTCGGTTTGGTTTTAATTAAAGACTGTGTTACTTGTTGATTAGCCAATAACTGTATAAGGATTGGAAGAAAAATACCCCAGTAAAAGCAATTGAAGAAAATTTGTAACAAAAACTCTTTTATTTTTGGCACAGAAAAACCCTGTGAAGATCAATAAGTATTGCAGGAGGGTTTTGCTTCATTATATAATTGATCCTTCCAATATAAAGAAATCATTTATTTAATAATTTTTTCTGTTCTGGTAGGTACATTAAAATTAATCTTCTACTCCCCATGCCTGTTGTAGCAAAACAGAATATTTCAAGGAGACAGACTCAGTACTTTATTCCTCTTTATCATTAGTTATTACTCACAGCAAACTCTGGAAGACACAAAAAATGCAATGTACTGGCTAATTGTCCCTTAGTGGAAACACATAGCTAACTACATCAACTAAAATATCAACTTCATATTAAATGACCATTTGTATTTCATTAAAATATTTGTCAGTTTCCATGTCCAAGCACAGGCAATGAAGAATCACAGATACTGAATTTAAAGGGAGACTGCAGTGTTTTGCTAATTGTGATGCCAGCCAATAGCATGCCATAGGCCAAAAGCTCTCTAAGGCTTTATTTCCATCTGGGAGAAATGGCACAGCACAAACTCCTAATCTGCATGGCTAAATGACCTCTTTCCAGGCAGCCTGTTATAGCACAGCTGTCTCCTGATCTAGGGCCCTGTCTTACAGTGGACACAAGATGTGACTATTTTAAATAGGATTCAAAGTCATGATAAAGCCTTGAATTTACATCTCTTCTACCCAACAATATAAAACTCCCTCGTTTTTGCAAGAAGAGCACCATGTTTTCAGTACGTTGTCTCCAAAAAGTTTAGGAGTGTTTGTTGGGGCATTTTGTTTGTTTGGGGGTTTTAAAATCTGAAATCTGTTTCTGGTACATGCCTATAGAAGGCATAATATTCAGTATTCTCTTTTGTACTGCAGAGGTATCCAAAGTTGCTTCATTGCCATCAGTAATGAAATGCAATACACACACAAGTATTACATCACACACTGTAAATTCTGGTCTGTATATGAATATCTATCTTGTTTGAAAAAAGTAATTATCACCTTGAACCCCAGGTTTATTGCATGCCTACTATGAACTCTGGTTGCTTTAGGAATCTGAAATTAGCCTTATTTTGACAGATCCAAAAGTACATTTCATCAATACTGTTTAACAACCTTTGTGACAGAGGGAGACATTGTCTGCATGAATCTTTCCCCTTTCTCACTTTTCAGTACAAGAGATGATTTCACAACCTGCAGCTACTTTGCTTAGGTGTCACAGACAGCTTAATTGATGTGATGCCCCTATCCATTTTCATCTGTGTTTACCTCGGAAAAAGACAAAAAGGACTGTTGCCAAAGACCTATCAAAGCACAGGCAATTCCGGGTGCATCCTGGTTTTTATGCAGTGAGATATCAACTCACGGAGCTGTTAATCACAGATTTTCATTCAGAGTAATATAGAAACAAATAACAGATGCAGAACACTAACAGGAACCACTGTTGTCCCTTTTTAGTGCAGATATCTCACAAGGACACGACACTGTCTTAATTGTACTCTCATGACAGTAGGTGATCATTCAAAGGGTCAAAACTGTGAGGATATAAAAAGTTTTTCACCTCAGTTGTAATACAGAATTCCACACTAATTCAATCTGGATGCTTACTGAAATTCTGTACTAATTTGCTAAATTGCTTGCTAACTTGGATAATCTCTTGCCTTCAGAAATCTTTTTCTATATATATAGTTTCAACAATTTATCTTGTTGGAGGACATTCAAGAATACTTTTTTTCAAGCCACAGGGATATGATGTTTTTCAAACTGTAATCATGACTTTTGATATGGTATAGCTTAAAATCAATAAAGTAATATAAAATAAGATAAATGAGTTATCTTTTGGGGAATCTTTTGGTTAAACGCATGACAAGCTTTGTGCAAAAAGTGACTGGCTGATGAAAATATTTCTTGAGCATGAGCAAATTGGATTATCAATTAGCCATGTGTCTTCAAAAATATCCTTTTCTCAAGCCTTCTTCAGTTACACCCTCATTTGTCAAGTGTCAGTGAAAAATGTTTGTTTTCTTAGACAGAAAAGCCTTGCTTGCAGACTGCCATTTTCTTCATAAAAACTAAAGCTTGGTAAGCTTCACTAAACCTGTCTAGTAAAATCCCTTACAGCAAAAACAAAGCATGAAGAATTTCTTAAAATTAATTATTTCAGTGATTTAAAATAATATTAAAGTCAAGCTGAAAAATTGTCAGCCACTCTAAGGTCCCAGGGCAAATCCTCAAGCTTGGGCAGTAGCAAACTGGGACCACAGAACAAATTCATAGAGCTGAGGCCTGCAGGTCTGGGGCTGTTAAGGGTTTGGGTTTCAACTGCTATTAATGCCCAGAAGCAACCTGTCCTCTAGTCATCTCACAATGGACTGAGACTGTTTCTTCGTTTTTTTCCTGAGTCTTTCTGTATGTATATTATAAAAACTAGTGTGCCTCAACAGCAAGAAATATAGTAGCTTTTGTATGGGCAAAATTTAATTTTGTATGTCAGAGTTAATAGAAAAGCTTTGACTTAACGATTCTCCTGAATCTGGGCATTACCATACTCCCTGGGAATTCAGATTGATTTGTTTTTTCCTCACTGATATTTTTAAGGTATAAAAGCACTGAAAACCATAGTGTTTGCAGCACATAATGCTAATCTGCTTTCTTTAAATTTTCTACTGCCAGCAAATGTTTCATCAAAATAAGACCACATCCATATGCTAGCTGGGAAAGAAGGCAGAATTAGAAAAAGATTAATATTGTTATTAACCAAATCCTTTGACTCCCTCACAAGGAACAGTTTTAATTCCCCATTTATTTATTGACATGAAATTTCTGTACTCTTTCCCAGCTTACTTTTCATAGTGAATTTAATGGCACACCAAGGCCTGTAAAGCAAAGGCAGCCTACTGGAGAAATGGCCATAAAGCTGTTATAACTTCATCACACTTCAATGGCATGCTATTTTTAATTTTAAACTTCATGGTTCCTTGTGCCTCCTGGATAACTGTATCTCCAAGACTCTTCATCTCATAAACAATTGGAATAACAGCTGATCTTAGCTCTGCAGGTGCTGGTTTTTTTTTAACATAGTTTAGTATCCATAAAATATGTCAGGTTAACAGCAGTAGAAATAGAAGCATTTTCATTGTTCTGAAACAGCAATATCATAGAAGGTGATGAGAAAGTCATACTTATGGGGTCACTGAGTCAGTAAATCACAGAATATCCTGAGTTGGAAGAGACCCACAAGGATCACCCAAGTCCAGCTCCTGACCCTGCAAAGGAACACCTCCAAGAGTCACTCCACATGGCCAACAGCATTGTCCAAATGCTTCTTGAACTCTGTCAAGGTTAGTGTTGTGACTATTTCTCCAGGGAGGCTGTCCCAGTGCCCAATCCCACTCTGGGTAAAGAACCTTTTCCTCATATTAAGGTAAATTTCCCTGACTCAGCTTCATTCCCTGGGTCCTGTCACCGGCCACCAGAGTGAAATCAGTGCCTGCCCCTCTTCTTCCCTTCACGAGGAAGCTGTAGCTGTGATGAGGTCTCCCTTCAGTCTCCTCTCCTCCAGGCTGAACAGACCAAGTGATCTCAGCCACTCTTCATACAGCTTCCCCTCCAGACCCTTCATCTCCTTTGGACAATCTCTAATATTTTCATGTCTTTCTTGTATTTTGGCACCCAAAGAGTACTCAAGGTGAGGCTACACCAGTGCAGAGGTGAGCAGGACAATCACCTCCTTTGATCAGCTTTCTTCTCTATGTTGCTCTGTCTGGACCATAAGTGCAAGAACTGAAATGTTTGTAAATCTTATGCTTTGTCACGGTGAAGAATTATGTTCTATATCTTTCATAAATCATTTAAGAACTAATGAAATCTTTTACTGCTCCTCCTTCTGAAACATTGTTCCATAACCTCTGTGCTTATGAAGACAAGAGTATTTCCAGAGTGACTCTGTCTCACTCCAGTGCTAAGGAGCTCTTTTACCAGTATAACATATTCATTTAGCAATTTTTCCTCACATTTCAGTTTAGCACAAAAAGATATTCAGAGACAGTGGTCAAAGTCTTTCTCAGCCTGTCTTTTGCTCTTCTAAATAAACGAAACACTTCAATTCAGCTGTTAAACTAGAGGCTTTCCACTTCTCTTAATAGCCTGTCCCAATTTTAAGATGTAGACTGAGTACAGTTACTTTTATATTACTGTTAGAAAAGCACCATTAAATCATGTTTGGAAGTGAGAGGCATGCCTGGAATGAGTTGAGCCTCAGATTTCTGTGCCTCTGTCCACTTTTTTAAACACAAAAGCACCCTTATTCTCCAACTTTAGTATTAAGACTGACTAATGGGCACTCCTAATCAGTCCCATCCCAGTGTTCAGGTTGTGGCACTTCCACTGCTGTTTAGAAGTTTACCTTCATACTAATAGTATTTTGAAAATATTGTTTACCAAGAGCTGTCTTGAGATTGTCATCCTAACAGTCTGCAAGACAAGACACCTCTGCTGACCTCCAGCCTTCCTAAAGGGATCTTCTTTTGGCCAGTGTGCTATTGGTCACATCTATCTTGAAGCTTTACAAAAGCCTTCAACTTATACATGGTAATCAGCATGACAGCAAGGCTAAAATCACCAAAGCCACAAATAAAAAAATCTGAGCTTGGTAGGGCTTGCTCAGAATACAAACATGGGACCTTGCTAAGGATCAAATCATGGCTCGTTTTCATAAAGATAAGAAAAAAAATCTGAAATGCAATTATTTATCTATACCCACAGATACAACTATCTATAGACAAATAAATCTCTGCATCTCGAAAATGGCAGGTAAATCTGAATTAGACATGAATTTCCTGACGTGGTTGTCACTAGCATAGTCTTCTTACTGTTTTATTGCACAGTTCAGAGAGGTACATTAAAAACCCCCAACAAAACAGTGACATAAACCATGAAGGCCATTTTCCTCCAGCAATTATAGCAGGAACAATGTTTCAAGTTCAGTTGAGACCATATTTGGTCATGAGTATATCTGAAAGTGATTTCAACCATTATTATTATCAGTCACTGCACAGTGACAAGACCAATGTGTCAGCACCACGGATGGGCGAGCAGGATATTTTTTTTCCCAAGAGACATACATCAATGTCTCCAAGAGAGGAGAAAAGAGAGAGTGAAATATTTCTCAGACTGGTTTTATTTGATCTATTTCAGACTTTGATATACAGAAGAAATGAGTCAGTGTTTGGCTTCATGGAGCTATCACGAGAAAAACCTTTCACTCTTATCTCAGATAATGTTCAAATTGCAGCCAGACAGCAATGGAATGGAAAATCAACAAATGAGAAGGAATGGTTTGGGAGTGAAGATATGAAGAGGAAAACTGTTAAAAATGCAGGGCTTAATTATGCCTGGTTTCTCTCTGCATCAACTTATTGTCCATTAAAGTAAAATCTGGGTAGACTTCTCTCCTTAGGTTAAAAAAATTCAGTGGAAGAATTAAACATCTTGAGAATAGGGGACCCTGGTTTGAAACATACATACAGATAAATTTGCAGATGATGTGACTGGAATAAATTGACAAGTTTTTATTTTCTCCAGAACAATTGCATGTTTTCTGTAGAAAGTCTGACTTTATATAAGACAATTATTTATAAATTACTTCTATACAACTATTAAATGAATAGTTATGCAACCAGAATTTACAAAATTCTGAGAATAAGTACACATTTCTGTGATTGAAAGGCTATTTTTTTCTCCTAATCATCCAAAAGAGCCCTCCTATACTCAGATCTAGCAAGAGTAAGAATGTATTCTGAGGGATTGTGAACATCTAGATGAACCAAGATGCAAATGTATTATAATTTATTTGTCCATCATATAAAAAAGTGAATCAGAAACCATAAAAACATTTTATTACATAAAATGGTAAAATGTGTAAAATGGTAAAATGTGTAAAATGGTTTTGTGCTGTCTTGCCTTGTCTGGCACTTATGTATTAAGACTTTGCTGGAATGACCACAATAGGAGATGCTTTCTATATGAGAGGTGGGATTGTTCAGCCAGGAGGAGTCTCCAGGGAGACTTTTCTAACAGCCTTCCAGTATCTGAAGGGAGCCTACCAGAGAGATGGAAAGAAACTTTTTACAAGAGCACAAAGAGACAGGACAAAGCAAAATGGCTTCATACTGAAAAAGAGCAGGTTTAGATTAGATATTAGGAAGAAGCTTTTTGCTGTGAGGGTGGTAAGGCACAGGAACAGGTTTTCCAGAGAAGTGGTGGATGTCCCACCTCTGGAAGTGCTCAAGGCTGGGCTGGATGTGGCTCTGAGCAGCCTGGTCTAGTGGAAGGTGTCTCTGCCCATAGCAGGGGGGGTTGTAACTAGAGGATTTTAATTTCCTGTCCATCCCAAACCATTCTATACTCTGATTCTGGGCTGTGGGATTACAAAACTGCCAACATCAGTGCAGTGCTCTTTGTGCGCGCTTGCACAGGGACCTGACAACGATAGCACAGATCATTCTGACATCTCACACCATGAATAAAAGACAATGGCCACTTTTCCTTCATCTCTGTGAGGGGAATGGGAGCATTTTACAAAATCTTCTGGCAGCAAGAAAATCTAGAAGGCATATGTCCCTCTGTTCTGTCTCCCAAATGTTAGCATGCAGTTATAGAAACAGCCTCTCCCTATTGTGAAACATCTCACAGGGGAGAAGGTTGGTGAAGGTAGTGATCACAGTTACTATTTTGTTTTAGTCTCTCAGCTGCCTGAGGCTTTCTGCCAAAAAATGAAACAAAGCCTAGCCCAAAATATAGTTGTTTTCCCAAAGTAAACAATTTCCTAATGTTCTAGCTACATGTATTTAGCATTTTCCATCGCAGTCTAATTCACAGTGCTCATTATGATTATCTCAGGATACATGACACATAATAGGCAGGTTTAATTTTTTCCATACTTACAAATTAGCATCTTGGAAGTCTCCATTAGACTCTGTAGTATTTTCTGGACGTATGAATGATTTTTCAGCAGTGAAAAAATTGCTTCTGGGTTGCAAATTCACACAGACTCATCTCTTCTTTAAACTAGGTTTTCACACTGTTGCAATGCAAAATGCAAACTTTTTATACATGAAAAGCAATTTATCAGAAATGAATATCAGGAATGTAACTTCCAAGGGAAATTTCATATTTTCACTCAAAAGATAAGTAGCCACCACTACATAAAAAAATAATTTTTAATGACCTTTGAATTAAATTTATTTTGAGCTTGTGTGTTTGCCACTTTCCTGGGCTACAGTAATCATATTTGGTTGCTATTAAATTTCATTGATTTAATTCCTAATTGAATTCCATAAAAATTTGCTGAAAAGAAACCAAGATTTTTAGGAAGCAAAGAGATAAATGATTATGAAATATAAGGGTTTTACTATTCTTTTGAAAGCAGCTAATAAAAATATGTAGCCTCCGTATTATAAGTGCTCTGGTATTATCTGAGCAGAGTATGATGATGTGTTCCCTCAGGTATTAATTGCACGACTGTTTGTTTTACAGAAAGTATTTAAATGTAAATTAGAAATATTAGCTTGCTCTATTTCAATTTCTTTACTGGTAAAATGCAACCTACACAGTGAATACAATTATGATGTTAATCACTGCTGCGGTACTTTTTTTCACAGTTCCTTGTTTCATGTTTCTGAGGACTATTTTTTATGGCACTGCTCCTTAATTTTGTATATCAATGATACAGAGTTATCTATTTCACGTTATATGAATTCTATTTGTATCTGTCACTTTTTGTAGTATGAAAAGGCTAAAAATTCATAAATATGTTAAACAAAAAAAGAAATAGAAAGATTGATTTCCTTTTCCCAGGAGGTCTGTCAGGTCTACATTAAATCAGAAAATAGTTAAAGAAGTGCTGTCTCTCACTAGCATTTGGTTTTCCACAAAGCACTTTCAGAAACAAAACAAGCAAGAGTTCTCCTAGCTGTGTGCAGACCATTTTGTATTTAGCAAGCAGGAAGCACTCTCTCGTTTGTTTCTGTCATATTATTCCACTGAGTGACAAGAACAAATGCTGCTGAAGCACTAAAGAAAATGCACTTAAGATATGTACCTCAGCTTGCATCAAGGGGAATGGGATTGTTTTTGTGAGCTGCAATAAAGTGGTGCCTGTGTACAACATAAAGAAAAAAGGACTGCCAAACTGATCTGCAAAATTGGAAAAAGGCAAACTTTGGCAGATCCTGTATTCCCAGGGTGCAGTGAATAGTTATTATCAATTTGACTTCACTTTCTTAATATTTCCTTCCTTCTGACTGAGCAAGGTGTTGAATGGACAAATGGATTCTTAAGGAAAAACTGTGAGGATAATGGAAATAACCAATATAAAATAAATGCATAAACTCAGAAGGCAAAAAAAATTATATATATTTATTTTAAGTTTGCAGACAAATCCTAAATCCCCAGGATCAATTATACTATCACATACATGGCCTTCATCCTCATTAAAGGAATCAATCCTCAGTCAGCTGAATAAGTTACCTACCATTTATTTTTTTGTAGGGGCTCTTCCATTTACACCTAGATAGCCTTAAACTCTCTTCTGGTTTCTTGCTCATTCACTGCAAAAAGGTAGTATATGCAATTTTTGGAAAGTTAAATTCACAGATCTTACAGCCTGCAATTGTAACATTGATTTTTGTGACCACCCTCAAAGGACTGAAATAAAACTTTATTCTGCCAAATATAGACCTGACATACATTCTTTTGCAAATTGGAATTCATGAGATCAATTAAAATATGAATAAGTATTGAAACTGGTTTGCATTCTGAGCAGGAAAGCCTGTGGGAATACACAAATGCTGCAATGGTTCTCTTGGGAAGTAAACTCCAACATTCAAAAACTATGCCATTTCCCACATGATTAGCAGAAGCCATACTCCAAGAATACACATACACCCTGTCACCCTGTCTCAGATTTAGAACTTTTGCTGCACACAAACAAAAATCCTTCCCCAAAATTGCTCTGCCTGAGCAGTATTGTTAGTATTAGGGATCTTACTGAATACATCTCCCTGAACAGAACACATTTCAAGGTTTCTCAGATGTTGCTGACAGCCAAGCTGGACAGAGATTCAGTGACATTGGCAAGTCACTTCAGAACCCGTGAAGAAAATCACAGCCCCAAAATTTGATGATGAGTGTACTGGCAGCACAGGATTTCCCTAGAGGTGAGGAGAAGAGGCAGGTGAGTATGGGAGCCATTAGATGCTGCTTTGCACAGGGGCAGAAAAGTGTGCACAGCCTGGTGCAAGTGACCAAAATCTGTAAAATATCTTTCTGTGTTCCCTTAATGGAAGATGGACAGCTGCCCTTCTAATGCTTTTAAAAAGCCCAGTTTGCACATTCTTTCCAATGCTACAGGGCATATATTGTCAAACTGTGATAGATTTTGAAGTCGTTTTGGCTCTGTCACAGGAGGACACAATTTGACATTGGTAAAATATACTTTAAACTATATTCAAATAATATTTCTTCTTTTTGTATCCACAAGAACATGATTGTGTAGCCACAAAGGATGTGCAAAGAAGCAGGCTATCAAACATTGTCGCATCAAGAAAAAAAAGACTCACTTCCCTCTGTTTTCCCATGAGAATTTTCAAAAGCCTAAGATGTAGATCTTTATTCATTAGATGGCTGTAAAGTATACTATTGTCACAAGAAAAATAAGCATGTATTTTATGTCAGAGATGGCCATCCTTTGCCTCTTGTGTTACCAAGAATTGCTAAGATGCCTCAATAAATTAATATTTACTGCCACAAACTGTAATATGATAGTGCCAGAGAACCTGGGAGATACTGCAAGTCCATAGTACTAGGCACGAAGAAGACATCTACTGATTTCTCCAAACCAAGGAACTTACTGTCTTAAAATAAATCAGAGAGAAAGGTGACATGGAAATTCAAAGATGCAAAGTGACTCTGTCTGGGCTCAGCAACAGGCTGAGGAGGGAAGAAGTAATGCATAATGTATCAATTAGAACATGTCAATGAAACTTTTAAATTTCTGGGTCAATCTGCATATGAGGAAGCTTCACTGATGTATCTGTCTAAAAAGATGCCTTGACTATTTTAACTCTCCTCCAGAAATTCAATGATTACAATATATGTCTTTTTATTAGCTAGATATGTTAGCAATATGTGTTTAATGGAATGTCCTTATTTTGCATTTTCTGTATTCCCAACACTAGAAAATATTTTATTATAGAATTTTGAATCAGTATTTTGTCTCATGCAATGTCTGGCATTACTGTATATAACAGCACTCCTAAGGGTACACACTTGTGAGATCAAGCACTTGAACTTCTAGCCTGACACGTATGGATCAGGCCTATTTTTCTTCCACTCTTATTCTACTTTTTATGTTTTGGTCTTCTCTTATATAAATCTCTCTTCAAAACCGACATACAAAAGACACGTAAGTGTGAATAATCCTTTCTCTTTGCAATTCCCCATGTCTTAGAGTGGAAACTACTTAAATTCTGATTATGGTGTGTAATTATCCTCTGTGCATCTAACGTCTCTGCCAAAAATCTTCCTTAACAACAGGTTGAGGTGAAAGAATCACATTTTATTTCATCAGGAGCAACATTATTAACAGTACCAGCATGGAACTTATATGTAATGAGGCAATTTCCTAATGCCTTTTCCTTCTAAGCAAGTATTTTGCATATCCTACATCCCTGAGCCTGGTTTCCTGAATGAGAGATTTTCTCATGAAGGATCTCTTACAGCTGGCAATTTGCAGAAAGCCTGTAAAAGTTCAAAAGACCAAACTCTAATCTGAATAGTAGGAACTTTACATGGTTTTGATGCACTGTGAGTACATTAAGCTAAAAGGTATAAGTAGACTATTTTTCCCACCCATTTTCATCTCTCCCAGAAAGGACTCTGAAAGCAAAACTTTATCTTAAAAAACATTATGTTCTCAAAAGAAAGCAATAAATGCTGTATTTCAAGCCCCACATCAAGAATGTAATTCTGAGATAGAATCTGCTAAGTAACTTCAAATTTGAAAATCATAAAATGTGTATTACACTTCTCTCTTGAAAAAACCCCAAACCCACACAATATTTTTGTCACTCAGGCATTTAATTAGAATTTCAAAAATAGATTAATTGTAATTGAAAATGTAATAAACTATAGTTTGAGATTTTTTTCTAGGGAAATCCAAATTAACATAGTTAATGAAATTACTTTACTTTTTGCTTTGTCAGTAAACTAAATCCCTTCCACAGCTTTCTATTTGGAAAAAAAACCCAACCAAACAGATAATCTGCTAAAGCAAATGGTCTGCTTTTTACCCAGGGATTACAAAAGCTATTAAGGCAAATTCCTGTGAACTGCATCAACAGTACTTTAAAATGAACTTTTAACACCTTACAAGTGTTATTTTATTGGAAAAAAATGACACCAATTTCTCTAAATGCTAGAGGGATTTTAACAGTGGTAAGATGAAGTCAGTGATTTTATGAAGTATATTATCTTCTGGATACTGGTTTGTTGAAGATTTTAAAGCAGTTATCTCACTAAGCTCTCAAGTAATGCTAAGAATGCCTATGAGCTCATTTGAAGCTGATCCGCAGTGTAATAAAAAGAAAAAAAATACATTTTCTTCCAACTGTCAAACCAGCATGAATGAACTAAGCCACTCTGGACATGTTTAAGGAATGTGGAAAAAAAAAGCCTGTAAAGATCAAGCAGGAGTTTCCCAGTGCTGGAAAAATACTTATGGGCAGGTATGGGTACGATTCTCTGCACAATGCCAATAGCTCAGGAAAAACTCTTCCTCTGGATGAGTTGCTCAACAGGGTGAAAGCAAAGCTGTGCTTTGCTGTGGCTGAACTGCAACAAAACGTTGTCACAGGGAGTTTATGTGTGTGGGACTTGGCACTGCGCCGAGAGATTCTCCTTGCCTGATTCCTCAAATGTTCAGCAAAATGTAACTTCAAAACATAGAACAGGGTGTAGACAGCAAAAACAATACTTGAATATTTGGGAAGGCACACAGTGTACAGCTAAATACAAGAAAGCTCATTTCTTCCTCTAAATGATTTTTATTTCATTTTCAAAACTTCATAAATCTGTATTGCTTTAAAAAAAGCATGGTATGATTGGTTTTGGAACAGAGCATCTTCTTTCAACATAATCAAAGCATAACACATTGCTGAACTTAAGAATAATTTCCACACTAACGTTAAAACATTTCTCATCTCTAATGTCAAGAAAGGGTGAATATTTTGAGTCTATCTCTTTTTTTTTGTTCTAAGTGACTCCTTTGAAAAAATTAGCACAATTCCAGAAAGCATATGTATTTTCACATCAATGAGAAAATGTCATCCAATAATTTATGACTGAATAAAGACATATAATTGAAAATATGTTTTTTTAAATGTGAAAATAACATTAATTTGCTATGCATGCTTTTTTTATTGTTTTTTGGCTAGTTTAGCAATCAGTTTTACTCAAATTTCTATCCTTTTCTACTCTTAATAGAGCTCTTGGTTGACAGTGATATTTATCTTCCTTATGATACTCTGTTAATCCTGCACATTGTTTCAGGGTAGCCTGAGTACAGGGAAAAACCCTATTGTGTATGTAACATATTTTATATATCTTTGATGTATGGAAGAAAGGTAAACATATCATAAAATTCCCTCTCTTGTAATAATTCCACTGATGTAGTAGTCACCACGAGACACTTCTCATCACTTTTTAAAACAGAAGCATATATTCTTATTGGTTGATGCATTTGCATTTAAATTATTTGCTAATATAGACAATACATAACTGTGAAAATTTGGGGTTTCAAATTAAGTCATCATTAAATCTGACATTTTTAGGGTAGGTCTGTCAATCAAATGACAAGTAGTTGACATGAAAAATGTGTGCTGCTATTCAAACTGTAATCATTTACTCTTAATCTTACTTTATTAAAAAACAAACAAAAAACCGTTAGGTTAGGTGTTGCACATGAAGAATCTGTTTCAAATCAAACTGCTGGGAATCCTATTTGAATATTTCCAGCAGAGAACATAATTTTCTAAATTAGAAAAATAGCTTTTATTTTAATGTATTTAGAACTAACCAAAACCAAACCAACAAAATTCCAGCTGAATTTATCATCAGAAGCACAGCCTGCGACTGAGTAGCTGTGGGGTAGATAACTGGACATTCCTAAATGAAACATCAGGAAACATCACTTTATTTGAGGCTTCAAGTAAGCTTTTTAAAGAGATTAATTCATTTACTTTGAATATTTTAAGCTTTGTATCACTACCATTTTGACAACATGATAATTTCAGAACTTAAAGTGTCTGAAGGCTTTACTTTAAAGGCTCAGCTCAGTTCTAGTTTAATTTTTTATTTCATAATTCAAATTTCTTTTATTAAGATGAGCAGTAATATTGTTATTTTATGTGAATATTGGAAAAAGTCTAGAAGTGTCAAAGATAAGAGATATCTAGAGATTAAACGTTCTTTTGGTTACAGGAATACTGATAACAGGTTTATAAGGAAAATGTGGTCACTATATTTATTTTCAGAGACATAGTAATTATTTATAAATAAAAATATTATTTGCAGTGAAATAGTCACAATCTCATTATTGTCTCTTATTTATCTACTATTATGTCTTCCCGTATTGTAAAATCTGTTCATTTTCCAGTCATTGTGACTTTAATATCACAACAGAAAAGGAAAGATAGGAAGCATTAATATTATAAAATTTTAAATATTAATATATAGGAGACCGCAGCAAAAAAATGTAGGCTTTAATTTTAAAAACATAAAAAAGCTGCCTTCATAATTTTAAAAAACTGCCTATAAGTGCCAGTCTTAAACTTACAGAGACAAAAAAAATATATGCACCAAAAAAATAAAATTAACCTAGATATTAACCAAACTTTAAAAAGTCAATTCTCTTTATCTTTTACTTTCATATGATCTTAAAATAAGGTCTTTGAAAAAAATAAATCTGAGAATTTAGTACAGTTTGGAGAAATCATAGGAAAGAAATTAATAAAGAACCTGTGTGTATCCTATTTTGTGAAAAGAAAGCTGCATGCTTTACCTGGTGGTTAGTCCATTATTTGTACTCAAACTGCAGCCTTAGCTGCTCCCTGAGTAAAGGCTCAGAAGTGTGATCAGGAATCTTTTTTACCTGGTTGAGTTGGCTTTATGGAAACCTGAATTTCTGCAGTGTCTTTGAACATGCACAGTTACATTTGTTCATCTCTGCCATCCTACATATCTTTATTGTGCCTGAGTGATGAACATGAAGAGGTGAATAACCTGCTTTTTTGATAGACTCTGCCAATTTTAATAAAGGCTAGGATACTTCCTTTGAAAAGTTACCTGAAGAGTGCTATTAAAATCAAACTTTAATTGAGGTACCCAGCTTATTCTCTTCCTGATCTCATCAGTTCTCATTCACAGGTGACACGTTGCCAGCTTGTAATAAGAACTTATAATAAAAGGTGGCCCAATGGGAAGATAAAAGCCAGGATGGAAATAGCTTATTGCTTGAGATGAATTAAACATGGGACTGATGGCTTTTAGCAAGATAAGTAGTCAAGACCATTCAAAGACAGTTACCTCTTATTTATTTACACTGAAATCCTATTTATCTGAAGTTCTTGGTTCACAACATAAATTAGCAAGTAACCAGAATGGCTTGTCACACAGATCAGATCATCGAGATTGCTCTGTGTATTTCAAAGTGCACTGTTAAATTCATTTTTCTTGCACAACTGGTAAAGAAGAGCACACAAACTCCCACAAATCTCAACCTGCTAGGTCCCAAAAGCTGCTCCTGCCCAAGGCTAGAGTCACTACTCAATATAGTCAGTTCTCAAATAAGGCAGTGTGCAGATAAATCCTGGCATAGGGATGCCAACTAATAGCACTAGGTAACAAACCTAGAAAGGCTGAATAAAAGGATATTTAATTCAAATGAAATTGCAAGGAAAGACTTATATATAGAACATAAATATCCATGCTTCATTTCAATGTATCAAATGCTATTAAGACAGTGCTCTGTAAATCTTTCTGCTGCTTTATTTCCTATCCAGGTAGCCACCTACTCTAGGTTTCTCAGCTCACACTTCTCCCTCTGTTGTGACATCATTTGAGTTTGTCCCTGTGATTCATGCCAACTTTGCTACCATTTGGGTGTCCAAATGCAGTGCTACAATTAAGATTGCATGTTTAACACTTCATTCAAATACTGCATTCAGGATTTTATCTGACTCAGGTATCTATTAATATATCTCTGAATGTAAAACAAGCATTCAATAGTCCTGTTAATGTCTAGGGTTATGTCTTAGTAATGTCTTGACTTCAAGCTGAAAACAGTGATATTTATAATTCAAAATCTGCATGGAAGATCTGTCTTCAGAAATATGGTTTTGCCAGCTGCCAGGATTACAGAGCATTCTGACTGTGGAAAATAGTCTGTGAGGGTCTGTAGGAGCCTGGATTGCACCTTTGGTGGAGTGATGTTTGAGGAAATGGCTGCAGTAAGTTGATGCTTTCAGTGCTCTGGCCTGGCACAGTGGAGAATCTGAAAACACCACCCTCCATGGAAACAAGCTAAAGGTGGTCTGAGACAAGCTATGATTGCAGCAGACTTTTGGCTTGAGACAAGGTAACTACTTGTATCAGCTTTTTGGTTTTTTTTTGTTTTGTTTTGGTTTTGTGGTTGGTTTTTTTTTTACCTTATATGTACACAATGTTCCCTATTATTTTAAAACACACAAGAAACCTTGCTGCCTAAGGTTCTTTCCTTTCCCCTACTCTTTCGCTGTTCCTGTCTGTGGTGAGTTCACTGCAGCTACAAAGACATCACAATCCAAGGTAATGATTATTCTGTGAACAGCCAGGGTGACTGAAAATATTGTTCAAGGCAGTATTGAAATTATGACATCCTTAATTTCCTGCAAGGATTGAGCACCATTGCAAGTTAGACACTATTTTTAATAAAATAATTAACAATGACCAAATCAGATCTTGGCCTTGTACAACTTCTTCAAACAATCTGGTACAACCTTCTGCCAAATGTGAAGTGTCTTTTGAGCCAAAACCCTTGCAGTTTCAGTTTCTTCCTCAAGACTTCTGTAAAAGAACTTTGTCTTAAAAGGTAACAATAGCATCTCCAATAAGAGGAAAAAGGATCTTCAAAATTCACCTCTAAAACAGAGCTCAAAATCTCCGTCTCACTTTCTGTCATGATTTAAAAATATGAGTAGAGATTTCAGTCTCAACTTGTGCTAAAACAAGCAGAGTTATTGTTCCTCATTTTTGGGGCTAGGAGGATGGAGGATGCCAGCCAAGCAGTACTGAGGGGCCCAGAGCCTTCAAGATCAAGTTCACTTACAGAGGGGGGATGTAAGGTGCTGCTCTTACAGCATTTTGATATTGTGCCAGTACACAACATCAGCAGACAAAGGGTTTTTTTATCTAGTCTGTATCCTTGGCATTATTTATTTATTATTTATCTAGTCTGTATCCTTGGCAATTACTTGGCTTTTTAGGTGTAAAGAAAATGGAAACTAAGATTACTAAAAGGATAGAACAGATAATAATAAAAATTAGACATATCAAAATTTAAGACAGCGGAGAATTATAAGAAACATCAGATATCCTGAAAACTTGTTCCAGTCTTTTAGTCATAAGAGAAGGGCAAAGAGAAGGGCAGAGATGCTCATCTGTTACTCCCTGGTTTGGAAGGATGTTGCTATATGATACTGAGATGTCTGATGATATTTTTCAACCTTTTTGCTTCTGCCTTTAATGCAAAATCATCACATTAAAGTGAAGCAGGCAAAAGGCTATTGCAAAAGTAGAGAAATAATTGTTCCAAATATATCACAGTAGGCATGATAGGTAGTAGTGGATACTAACTGTACCAGGAGGGATTCGAGTTAAGAAGAAGAAAAAGCTTTCAAATAGCATGGATAATGAGTGACTGGAGTAATTTGACTGGGAAAATTGTGGAGTCTTAATCTTTGAACCTTTACGAGGACAGCTCAGGCAATTTGTCAAGAGTAGGCCATGATAGGAATAGCATCTGTCACAATGTGACTCTGACCTGGGGCAGAAGGAAAGCCTGGGTGATGCTCTTGAAGCTCCTTCAGGTATTATCTTTCTATGACTTTTATTGTTCGCTCTTATTCAGAAAACTAATAAACAAAATCATATCTACTTTCTTTTTGTTACATGCATACCTGCAATCTCCAGAATTCCTGATTGCCTTTGGGAAGCATTATATGGCTATTGCAGCTATGTAATAATTTTTATATCACCTGCGGGACAAGTTAGAATTTGTAAACAAACATATTGTCAGGCAAATTTAAATCAGTCTTTCCTTTGACTTCAACAGGAGCTCAATTGCATCGTGTAGATTCAGATAACTAAGCTGGCAGCTGGTCTCCCAGGGCTCCCTTTGTAGTCAGCACATAGATGGGCACTTTCAGGAAGCAGCTGAGAGCATGAGACTAATTTATGTCCTCTGAAGACCAGCCAAATAACTGAGCAGGTTATTAAAGTAAATTAAATTGGAAACCAGTAGTTGGACAGTGTTAACACTCTCCTTCCATACCTTCATAATGTCTAAATTACTAAGTGATAAATAACTAATATTTAAAGAGAAGATATGAAAATATATAGTGGAAAAAGTGGCATTAAATTAATCACATCCACATAGTTACAGATTTTTCTGCAGACTCTCCTCCCATTTCAGTACCATAAATAATACCAGGGTAAAACAAACTGTTTTCCCTTACAACTCAATGTGAAAAATTTCTGAAATAGGCTGGCTATGTAAATACCTAGTGAAGAATAAAAGAAAGCAAACCTACTCTATTTCGGCTCCCAGTCAGAGTGGTAGTAAAAATAAGATGGTGTTAAATAAATATGTTTTAGGACTACTTAGTTGTGTTTTATAGTAAGAATAAAGTAAACACACTCGGCATAATTTCTTTCAAGGCTTTTTAAGATATAGATTGCCTCAGTTAAGTTGCCGAACAAAATTAAAGACCACAGAAAATGTTTTTTCTATCCCTCAGCTTCCTGGTCTGCATCAATTAAAATTATCCTACAATCAAGAATGCTCCTGTTTCCATCCATAATATTCAATATTCTTTTCTTATCTAACAAGGTCTAGATGAGTAACTGCTCAACACTGAGATAATGTTGATGAGTGAAAACTTAATATTTTCTTCTTACTATCCACTTAAAAAAATTGCTCAGAAGACTGTCAGGTAGCCTTTTGCATATGGTGGAATTGTGTAAAAAAATGTATAAGGTTGTGACTGAATAGCATAAGAAAGAACTCAGGACTGCCTTGTTAGTTAGTTAGTTAGCTTGTTTGTTTGTTTGTTTGTTTGTTTTTACAGGATAGGTGTATCATAATTTCATCCAATTTTAAAATTGTTATTTATATTCCATCTCACTATTTCAACTGAATATCAC
Source organism: Irena cyanogastra (assembly GCA_013397155.1). Taxonomy (NCBI): domain Eukaryota; kingdom Metazoa; phylum Chordata; class Aves; order Passeriformes; family Irenidae; genus Irena; species Irena cyanogastra. Next base: position 374,621 of record VWZV01015433.1, on the reverse strand, counting down.
ATTTCATTGACACGTTTATTCAGCAGAGTCTCACTAAGCCCCAGGATAACCAGTCTCCCACTGAACAGTGAAAACTGACAGTTTAATAGAAAACTAAAATGTTTGCTATGTACAAATAATGGAAAAGTTCACATAATTTTCAGGGACTCCAGGTGGAACTGTGATGATAATTAGAACTATTAAGTACAGCCATGTGACAGTTTTGACCCATTTAATCAAAAGGATATATGTCATATTAATATTGTCATTACTGTGTAAATTAATCTAAACATCCATATTTATCCTTTCTTAAATACCCCTTTAAATTCGTAATTCATATTGATGCAAAAAATATTTAGTTATTTAGCTTGCAGAATGAATGCAATACTAAAATTTTGATTTCTTTTTCTTTTTTTTAATTTTCTTGTCAGCCAGCTCGTGAGTCTTTGCCACAGTGATGTAAGTATCTTTGATGGCAGTTGCTTTGTGCTGGGGGGGGCTCAGAGTCACTTCCACAGGCACCAGGGTGCCAGGTGCTGCATATTGAGGGGTTTATTGCACCCTGCTGCAAGGAGAAGGATTGTTTCTCCCCAAGATGAAAGGATATTGCTTCTGGACTGCTGGCAAGAATGTTTAACACTGCCCATGTTTAACACCGCCCATGCAAGTGCCCTGCAGAATTATGGAGGTTAACATCTTCCAAAGCTTAGATAATGCTGCAGGAATTGGTGCTGAATAAATAATTCATGTATACTTTCTTATGACTAAAAAAATACACACAAAACTTGTGTAGTTTGACTCAGATTTAAGCTACTATTGAAGTATTAGGTTTTATCACACGTCATTTTTACCTATTTATTTCTTTATTTCTTTTGGGCTTTTCCAAGGGCTTGATGGCAGTATAACAGAAACTTGATAAACTGATTAGTACATTGTTTTCATTCTTTCCAGATGACTCCTGCATTATGCAGAAAGCTGAAAGGTGTGAATTTTAGTATCTCTTACAAGACAAGGAGACCAGATTAGAAAACAGTGTGAATCCTTATTTGGCCAGAAATATGATGTTTGTTTTGGTTAGCATGGGACACGCATCAATAGACACACACAAAACAAAACAAAACTAACCAGTAATGAAAAAAATAAATCTGTGAAGGATCCCAGTTATGGAAAATACTATATGCAGTGTTTGTTGTAGAAGGGACAGCTAGTACTGTCTGCTGACTACCTCTTCCTGACACCCACTGGTGTCCAATAGATGTGTTTGGTTGGTGCTGCTTACTTCTATATTGCTATCACTAGCTGTTTTAAAAAGAGTAGGCTAAACAGAAGCAATGCCAATAACCACTCTGTAAAATTTCCTTGTGTCTGAATGTAGAGGTTTGTTGTTGTTTTTGATTTTTTTTTTTTAAAAGGGTCTAGATACAAAACTGTCAATGACATTCACTACTGAATGATGTAAAAAAGGATTACACAGGAACATTCAAATCTTTAGTAATTAATTGAAGAGCTTATTTTACACAAAAATTAAAAAAAATAAAGCATGAAGAAATTCTATTTCCTGCTGTTATGTTATGTAACCCATTTGCTGTTTAGAAATTAGGCCACAAGACGTTATGGAATTGCAAAGTGTTTCAGCTGGCATTTGCATACAAATATAGAAGCACTGGCTATAATAACCTGCTAGTGTAAAGGTTACTTCAAAACTCCTGTTGTCATCTCCTTGTATGGTTGTCATAACATTTCTTCATACAAATATGTGGGTGGAATTAAACCATTTTAAGAAGATTTTGAAAGAGTTTTTTCCTTTCCAAGTTTGCTTATTCTGAAATGCCCAGCTTTTAGGAGCATGTGTTTTCTCATATGAAATATTTATATAATTTATTACTTTTGTATTTTATTGAGGTATGCAGTTGTGGTTTTTTGGTTTTACCTTTCAGAAAGAAACATGGAGCCTTATAGTTTTGTTACATTTAAAAATGAAGGAGGCATCATCCTACAGATCTGGCTTTTCAGATCTTTTCTATATCAAAGCTCATAATTTAGTTAAGTCCTCTAATAGAACTATATTTCATATATGCTTTATGCTTGTGTTACTTCTCAGAGAACCTAAAGATGAAAATAAAGTCATTTACTGCATAAGGGATAGTGACTGTATTGGCCATTAACCTCAATATGTTGCATAGACTAGAATGGGGCATATAAAACACTCACAGTAGTGAGATTTGACAGTACAAGACATTTATTCAGGCCAAAGTATTGCTTATAGAAAAGCACTGACAGATATCTGTGCTCACACTACTCTGTGCTGCCATCTTCTCCAGTCAAATAATTTGTTTTCTGCTTCATACAATATTTGAACTTCATGCCCCAGGCACCTTATTTTCTTACAACAATTTCCTGTTCTCCTACAATAATAGTACTGAAAAAAGTGTTATGCTATATTAACTTATAAATTAATTTTTGTCCATTAGCATTGTGATTACAACTTTAAATGTAAGTATAATAAAATAATCACTGGGATATACATTATACTGCTTATATGAAGAACACTGCTAAAAATTAAACTCTTTTCACATTTATTTTTCATATGAGGGCATATGCAAATTTCTATTTTTTAAAACTGTTGAAAACTATATTAGCTTTTCAAAACAAGAAAAAGGAGAATGCTTCCATGACTGACTTCCTCCAAGCCTTTGGTTGAATATAAATGTTTCTAAAATTTTATGTAAATGCATGCAACTCCAAATGTTTTGGAAAAGTGATTTATCTGCTGGAACTCAATGATACAAATCCTCTTTGCTGCTAGATACTCTTCCAAATCTGGCAGAATTGGGCTGTTTATAGATAATACTTAAAAAAAAAAGTGCTGTGTGAAAATGTTGTGTAAATTATAAATTCAAACACTCAGAAGTTAGAAACTGTGGGTTTGGTTAAATTCAATCCTGTTTTTGTATACTAGAATGATAGCACAGGCATCTTTCCTGATAATACTCAATTGCTTTCTGTGGGAACCCTGCCTCCTCTTTTGAGTCAGCTTTACAGTACTGTTTGAGCGTGGTGATGTGCAGTTCTTAAATCCATTATTGAAAGTATCCACTCACCTACTGCTTGTTTAGTGCTGTCTCAATCTTGAATTAATTTCTTTGACAATTTTTATGATTTTTAAGATCCTAAACTTCTAAGACTTTTGGTAAGACCTTAGAGTTATCTACAGCTCTTTCCGAAGACTCCAAAATTCTTTAGTCTGAACATGCTTAATTCTTAATCCACATATATAGATTGCTAGAATCATAGAATAATTTGGGGGAGGGACCTTAAAGATTGTGTAATTCTTAGCATGCCTATGTCTTTCTGAGACCCCCATCCCACCTCGTCTTGAACACCTCCAGCAATGGGGAATCCACAATCTCTCTGACCAACCTGTCCCAGTGCCTCACCACTCTTATAGTAAAGAGTTTCTCCTAATATCTAATCTAAATCTCCTTCACTTTAAGGCCATTTCCCCTTGTCCTGTCACTACATGACCTTGTGAAGTCCCTCTCCAATCTTGTATGCCTTTTTATGTACTGGACATAAATCAGCTCGGTATCTATCAAGATGACTTTCCACTCGCATCCTTCCTGGGACTCACTTCAGTGAGTTTTCTTAGAAAATAGTTACAGGATGGAGCCTTGTCCAGAATGCAATAATGGACAAGGTTGGCCATGAAATGCAAATCTTCTTTAGTGGTGTGTGGTGTCTGTAATAAAAGCCTCCTAATGAATTTATATTGTTTTGTGCAAAAGGAAACCACTCCAAATAGGAAGGCATTAGCCACAGAGGACCACAGGTGGTGATTCATTTTGTCCCCCTCATTCTTGCTGGCATTTCTGAATGCTGTGTGTGTGCTTGGATGAAACTGTCCTCCTTTCATTGCTCTGGTTTTCAGTGGAACTGCTGTGATTACTCAGCTTTGTAATCATCAGCTACACGTGGTTGATCAGGAGTGGTTTCAAACCTGGACCGAACAGAGGTTTTTGTATTTTTTCAATACCTCCATCAGCTTCCTGCCCCAAATGGGAATCACAGGGTTCCTGCCCTCTCTCAACATTGCTCAAACCTGGCCTTCATTTGGGAGTACCTAACTTCACCCATTAGGCTTTGTAGTCGAGATTGAAGGTGATCGTAGAGGATACAGGCTCAAAGCAAACTCACTTTGGGCATTCCTGGTAAGCAAGAAACATTTGGCAAGGGCTGCCCACATATCATTGCATCCAACCTCCCCAATGTTGGCTTTTCAAATGACTGAGTGGACAACTTAAAGGACCCCAAAGGCTGCTGGTTATGCAGTCAGAGAAAGGAGGTGGCTACTCTATCTGAATTTAACAATAAGCTTTTGTTGAATGAAGTTCTCAGATACTGATTGTTAATTATTTTTCTCTTAAATCTTAATTATAATTTTTTAGACCAAATTTTAAGCTAGCAACAGGCTGTGTTCCCTAGAGAAATGGGGTGTTTAACTGGTCAAGAGGGAACCTGTTGATCATTCCACAACTTGCAAAGTGACAGGCAAGTAAAGGTGCAGCTGAGACCAGGGTGCTATAAAAATAGGTGGGAAGTATCACTCACTCCTAAGAAGCAGTGCAGCAAGGATAATTCATTACAAATCCTTCTGTGTATAGAATGAGCCTTAGGTGAGCCTCTTTCGAGGGTGGAAAGGTGAAGAGGTAAAGCTTGTATCTGAGGCTTGCAGGATCCAGATACTGGGAAAGAAGGATTTTGAAAGCTATGATCCCAATCCAGCAGGAGTTTGAATACAGTTTGGATTGGGGTGTGTGCCTTAAATATTGATCTGGGCACAGCATAGAGTGTGAGGCATTTTGGACATGAGGAAATGAACTTCAAAACCTGCCATCTAAGTGGAAGAAGCTGTTCAAACATGGAGCTATGTCACAAAGTAAGTGAATGTTTGAAACATAATATGCAGCCCAAAGAATTTAAATGCATTTTGAACCTCTTTAAAAGCCTAAACCTGGACTCTTCTCTCTTATAGTCTTCCTGCTGTGGAGCAGAGCACTGCAGAGTTTCAGGACCAAACCCCAAGCCATCTAGTTCCCAGATTCCAAGCACTGGTTGTCACTGCCTGAATGGTCTCTCATGAGAAAAAATTGGAATCTGGGCTGTCTTTCTCAGGATTCCAATATCCAGTGTATTTTCGACACTTTCTGTGAAGAACATCGGCTAGAAGTAAAACAAAGCATTTTTGTTCCTATTTATGATTTTATTTCCTACAAGAAGAATGAAAAATGTTGTTTGTTTGGAATTTTAACTTTTCCCCAGAGAAGTCCGTTTTTCTATGAAGTGGATATTTGGATGTGTTTTGGATATTTGTGGGCAAGAGTGTATTTGACCCTGTTTCTTCATTTTCCTTTATATGTAATATATTTTTCTTTATGACATATCTCTAAAGACACTAAAGATGGTACTATTCTTCTATTTTATTAACTGGAAACTGGAATAAAGTGAATAGAGGCAAAAATGTAGTCTTTAATTTAATACTAAATTTTTACACTTTATATACAAGCAGAGTTCTTATTGACCTGATTTGCAAACCTTTACCTAAAAACTTCTGAGCATTAAACATCACTTTTGGGCAACCAGAAACAAAGTAATTTCGATTTATTGAACTTCTCTTTATTACAATCTGATTTTACAAAAGTAGCAGTAAATCATCTTAACCTAAGCCTAATTTTCTAAGACATGTTTTCTTTTCCTGTCTATGCACACACAGTTACATTTGTTCATTTTTGAACTTACTGATCAATTTAAACTAAGACCTGACAGGAAAGTATAGATTTCAGAAATAACTGAGGTAGTTATTAACCTACAGTTACAGTTCATAGTCAAGTACAAGTTTTCAAAAATCACAATGCTAGGCAAGGATGTGAGATGAAGGAATGGAAAATTCTGTGACACCATTTGATAAACCACTCAGCTCACAAATTCTGCAGCAGAAGAGACAGCGGTCCCATGAAAGTCTCTTGCAGTGCATGACTTGATTTATTAACAGTTCATTCTGTACTGCAAACTGAATGAAGTCTTGGAAAAATGGAGGGAAAAAAAGAAAAAAGTGCTGTGCTTATGTACTAAAGATATGGGTGCTGAAAATACACACATCAGTGGGTTCTGCTGATAACTTTTCCTGTTAGCCCCCAGGAAAATCTCAGTCTTGTTTTGGCCTGCCTTAAATGCAGAGCACAAAATGCCAGCACCAAGATAACACTTTAGCACACTGGGGTAGGAAGTACGCTCTGTCTATCCTCAGTGGGGGTCCTCATCAGCTAAAGGGCATTATGGCTTCAACAACCAATTGGAAAAATATTGATTCCATGTTTTGATACTGCAGTCTCCTTCTCCAGGTGTTACCAGGCATGGTGGAATATGATATTATCCCTATCATCACTGAAAACGTCAGTGGAAGCTGTTGGGTTGAGCTGTTGGCACTGCTGCACCACCGTGGTCCCACACCTCTTTGTTAGTCAGAGGAGATCTTGGAGACTCAGGAATGCTGGTCTCTGTTCCCTGCCATACAAAGGAATGGCTCTCATTAGTCAGATTCTATGACCTCCTACTCCTGTGAAAGGAAACTTCAAACAATGCCCTATTCCATCTCTGCAGCCCTCAGATGGAGCATGTTCATTTGTTCCTGGAGATGCAGCCTTCTTGTCTGTGCAGGCTACAAAGAAAAGGGAGAAGCTCTCTATCAAAGAAAACTGCGGAAAGCTGACTGCCAGACTAAAAGCTACTTACTATAGGTATGAAAAGATCATTTTAAGGGCTCATAATTTAATCAAATAGGAACTTTTTATTTTTTTGTATGGAAAAAAAAAAAGGAAAAGACACTCATGAGATGAAAGGAAATTTTCTTTCAAAGTTCATGTTCCCATCTTCCCAGTTCAGAAGTACTGCAGCTTTTAAGGTCTGCAACTAACAAAACTGGTTTAAACACCAGGTTACACACTAACAATACCTAATAAATATACTTTTGCAAATAAACAGAGTTCAGCAAAGGTATGAGCTGAACTGAAGGTTCAGCAAAGGTATGAGCTGAACTCTATAATAGAGTTTTGGGCAACTTCTGTTGCACTAGGTTTTCCTTGATGGTAGAGAAAGACTACTTCAAAGGCATGGAGGCATGGTCAAATAACCCAGACAGGCATGTAAAGAATGTAAATTTTGCTAGCACATGTACATTTAGTCCATGAGGATTATGCTTGCAAGGATCACTCATGAGGCTAGGAGTGGCAGAATTTTAGCACTATTCATTCAATATAACACATGGCTGATTCACTGAATGTGACAACACCACACAGTGGACTCAGAAGTTTTTGGCCAGTGTTAACCCAGAAAGGAAAAAGGTGAAACAAGAGAGTATCTCCTGTTCACTCAGAAGAAAGTTCAGCAAGTATTACACTGTGTTCGGGTGCCCTCATCTCCTCTGCCTGTCCTTCAAAAAGAGCCTGGATCATTCCATCTCCATACTCCCATCACAGAAGCCATCCCAGTATGTCTCCATGGTTCCAGTAAGAGTGTGGCCCTGCAGGCATGTGCACATCTCTTAACTCCTGTTGTTTATTCCCCATGCTGTGTGTGTTTGCATAGAGCCCTTTAAGTTGGATGCCCTGACAAAGCCAGCTCGCTGGCTGGAGTGGCTGGAATTCCTTTGTGCTGCTCTTCAGGTGCTCTCCTGACCTGTGATTCCTCTCCAGCTTCTGAGCATCTCCTGCTGGTATTAGCATGAAAGTCAAGAAAAAAATTAAGTTATGAATAATTCATGTTGGCTGTTCTGGAAAATATTTTGTAGCTATAAATAATAGCATATAATGGACTGGTATCACTGCAACAAGTCACAAATTATCTGTTTGATACTGTTCTAATGACATAACTTGTGTTTGCCCAACTGGATTCTGTTCCACACAAAGGTATCTATCCATAAGATAAGTAACTTGCCATTTACCACTTGAAATACCATAGTTTGAATTTGTAGCAAACATATAAATCTAATTCAAAAAACTTGTCCTCCTAAAATCACATGAGGCATTGATTTAAGGTATTTCTCATGAAACATATATGAAAAAAAATGCAGCAGCTTTGCTTTGAAAAGACTTTCCTCAAGCAAACAGGCTTCCATTCTGGAAGATATGCAAGATGAGTTCAGTTCATCTCAGCCTAGGCCACCTCAAGTATCTCTCTCTTCACTTGCAGAGTATTTAGGGAATTGTCTGGGTTCTTCTTTAAGCTTATGTCCTAACCAATTCATTGATGGTGTCTAGAGTGGTATAAGATGAGCAGCATTCAGAGAATCTGGCATGTCTCTTGTGCTATAAAGTCACAGCATAAGTGAGACATTACTTAGAAGCTTTGACATCTTGCAAACTGAAATATTCAAGGAATGGCATTGTTGGAGGTGGTCCTTATCTTAATGAACTTACTTCTGATGGTGTATCTTAATTTTTGTTGAAACACTCACAAGAATAAGTAGCCTCTAGCATAAAGTCTGCATCACCTGACATCACATTAAAAAATGTGGCCGTTTTTCATTAAAATATTTACTATATCTACTATAGTAGTTTTGCTTGCAAAATGAATGGTAAAACTTCTAGGATGAAACCTACATTTATGCAACTGTTTGCAAAATTGTGATTTTTCATACTACACATTATTGCAATAATTTAATAGCATTCAATTTTCTGGAACTATATTACTTTACAAAATATTCTCTTTTCTAAAATAGTTAGGTTGTGTAGAGGCCAGGAAATATTTGCTATAGTGTGTCAAAATCATAATTAATATTAAACAAAAATGTCTCCAAAAACATAAGATGTATTTGGTGTAGTCCATTTATCAGAGAAAGAGTGTGCAAATGAGGCTTTCTTTATGTACTCATATACATAGCAAATTGTCTTAAAGTGTTAACATAGTCTTTAGGAACTCTCAAGTGTACATTTAACATTCAAGATTCATTGTATCTGGCACTTGCACAACTGTTGTCTCTAAAAGCACGTTATGTGAATCATCACAACAATGATTCTTTGGGGAATGCTTCTTTCTACCATGATGGATTCTGTTTTCCTGCGAAATTTTGAAAATTGAACTGTTTGTGGTAATTGGGTTTAACTTCCTCTGCTCCTCCAAACAGAATTTGTTTATGTACATGCAGTTGGAGCACATCTGCACCCAGCTAACTGCTTTCAGTTACCACAATCAGTTGCTTTCAATAATTACACGCACTATAAGAGCATATGTGAGTTCCTGAACCACATTCACTTTATAAAATGTTACATCTATGTGTAAACTTATACATTTTTTTAAGCACTGTAGTAGATAAAATTTCCCATATTCATAGTTTCTTAAATTAGCTTTCTCAGAATTTCTACACTTCTTAAGGAGATATGTAGCATATGTCATATTGATCCCAACAGATTTTAGGAGCAGGCTTGTGGCACTATATCCAAAAAAGGCCAATGCAAATACACACCAACTCAAGACGTGCTTCTGCAAGCAAAATACCTCCCAACAAATACTTTGAGAAAGGAGGCACAGTAGATGAGAAAGTGTTTTTAACTCACCTCTCTAAAGGTGCCGGATATGCCATTTACACATACAGATAAAAAAGAAAATTACTTCGGAAAAGCCCACAATCTTCTCCCTAATGCTTTTAATTCTTTTTGAGAGAGGAAAATTTTATAAGAAACCAGACAGGTTTGTAGGCTCAGGGTTCTGCAACCAGGTCATAAATAAATAAATAATTTTTTAAAAATAGCCAGGTAAATAAATAAATAAATATTTTAATTATTATTCAATTTATTTAATTTTTACTATTATGTTCAGTCTGGCTTCTTTTGGTTTCATGTTGCATGGTCACCAATCTAAAGATCTTCTCATTAGGCATAAACTTTAGACTGTCCTGACTGCAACAGCAGTACCAAAAAAAAAAAAAAAACCAAACCAAAAAAGCAAAATACCTAATTTTTTC